>JALGBA010003847.1:542500-545000 GCA_023970755.1 Azemiops feae | reverse complement strand
GTTTAAGATTGCATTTTTTTTCTTTTTTCTTTGCTCTCCAATTAAAATAGGAGAAAATACAACCTAAATAAAAAGAAGTTGGACTTTCTTAACAAGAAAATGTGCCTATTTTATCAACAAATAAACAGTACATTGTGCAGTTCACTGCTGCTACTTTATCATCAGCTGTGTGAAGAACTGATTTGTCCAATCCAATCCAGCAGTAGGAATGCATATACACTTATCAAATAAGTCTTGGTGAAACACATCAGCTGCTTCAAAATGGGAATTAGATTCAGTTTCTTTTCCCCATCATGATTTTTCAGAGAGGCAAGAAATATGAAAGAATTCTACCACAAATTTATTTTGGAGCAGAGTTTTCCCAGAGGTATCCTTTATGAGGTAAAATGGTAGACATAGAGAAGGGTTGACCAAAAGAAAATGCAGTCAGACTGCATTTCCTCCTTTTTCAAAACATAGAAGGTCACCAAGAGAATCCTCTGAGCTGCCTTCACCCTTAAAAAGCCTGCGTGTTTACAGCAGAACAGAGTATGTGAGGTCAGATAATATACTTAGTTCAAGAAGAGCTAGGGAAAGGAAGAAACCTTAAGGAAAGAGCCAAGACAGTTACGCTAAGAATATCAGACTTTTACAATGCTAAACAGAGTGAAGAGATCCCTTGTCAACCCTACCAGAATAACAGAGTTGGAAGGAACCTTGGAGGTCTTCTGGTCCAATTCCCTGCTCAGGCAGGAAACCCTATACCATTTCAGACAAATGGTTGTCCAATCTCTTCTTAAAAACTTCCAGTGTTGGACCACCCACAACTTTTAGAGGCAAGTTGTTGCACTGATTAATTAATTAATTGTTCTAACTGTCATTCTCCTTAGTTCTAGGCTGGTTCTCTCTTTGATTAGTTTCCATCCGTTGCTTCTTGTCCTGCCTTCAGGTGCTTTTGAGAATAGGTTGACCCCCTCTTCTTTGTGGCATCCCTCACTGCTATCATGTCACCCCTAGTCCTTTTCATTAAACTAGACATACCCAATTCCAGCAACCGTTCTTTATGTTTTGGCCTCCAGTCCCCTAATCATCTTTGCTGCCCTACTCTGCACTTATCCATTTTTTAAAAAGTCCATCTGCCCTTTTCCTCTGTCCAAAATGGCTTTTTTTCCAAACAAAAATCCTTTGTAAAAATACCGAACTAAAGCAACCAGTAGAATGAAGAAAATTTTTGAGGATCTAGATATTTTTACAGGATACATTTTCCTGTCCCTCTCTTTGTCTGTTGAAACAGATCTGGTGGCTGCAAATATAGAGTGAAAATTGTTAATGATGTGTAAAGCACGAACTTCCTACAGTTCTTGTGGTGGGATTCTTCCGTGATCCCCAGTTCAAAGAGCACGGTTTCAAAAGGAAGCCATCAATGGATATCTTCAAGAATTTGGAGTTCTAAGAGTAATACTTCTTGCTTGGCATCCATCTTTTCTTCTATTTATTATGGAGAATTCTCCAAGCATCACTCATTCTTGCTCTCAAGTCAGCCTTTCAGCCTAACAAATTTATTAAAAGGTATAGACTTTTGTGAACTATAGTTCACTTTACTAGATACATAGAGTGATTGGATAATTTAGGATTTAAAATGGGATGAGGCATAGATAGTTTGGTATGTTGTAGTAGTTAGGGCTAGTATCAGGCTAGAAACCAGGAGACCACGAGTTACTAATTCCATCTTAGATACAAAGCCACTTGGGTGATCTTGTGTAAGTCACAAAGCCACTTCTGAAACCTATTGGGCTTATTGAAAACTTCTGAGACAGTCTGAAACCTTTTGTTGTGTGTCAGTTTAATAATCTCTCACTCAATTGTACTGTTTTGTAATTGTACAGACTGTACTCAAATTTCTTTTTTTCCAGAACAATCAGTTTGAGATCTGTAATGGTGTGTCTCATTGGAGGGCTTTGATATTATTTTGTTCCTGTTCTTGTCCTAAACTATTTATATGCATGACTTTTGCTAAGAAATGTCTTTATTTGTAAACAGCTGGAGTTATTTCTAGTGTCAGGAATATATCCAGATTTTTTTATACAACATGCCATTTCCCTGATTTAGCTGCTGCAAAGACAAGGTTGCTCTATCACTAGTCTAATTTTGCTTTGATTATTTTTCCTTACTTTTGTCAATTATTTCTTTTGCTTTAATTTGCTTCTAAATCAGACTTATATAAATTTATCCATAAGATTAAGTAGTTTTATGAATGTGACATATTGTGAAGAAGAAGAAATTGACTCTCCTATGGAAATATCCAGATCCACCAGCCATGCATAAATAGATGCATGTCAGCTTGTGTGACTAGCAAATTTGGTTGCTTTGGCTAAGCCATAAGTTTGCAATCCTGGCAACAAGTTAAATAAAAGTCTTGGAAAAGTCTTGGATAAATTCCAGTTCTTAAACACTCTTCTCCTGTGCCTTTTTAACACATCCCACTTTATCTGGCAACAGTTTATCAATAACATGTCTGTTC